>JBBBDQ010001623.1:0-47500 GCA_037127315.1 Ascarosepion bandense | reverse complement strand
AATAACAGCATACAGGGTTTATAGCTTTGATTGGCAATCAGTCACCCGCAGAAAGAAATGGCAGTCTACTGCGGAGAAATCTTCTGTTTAGTCAGTCATGACTCAGAAGATGTTCTAAACATTGTATTTTGGCTTTAATTTCCGGTGTAAATAAACATAAACATTGGCTAAAATTTGTATATTTATTTCTTAGGCTAGTTCTAAGCTTTCGGCTCACATGGGCCATCTTCAGAGAGGTTACAGGGACGTTAACATAAAGACATCCACCATCAAAGATGATTTTATCTTGTGCTGACATAAAACATTGCTATGAAACGATAACCGTCACCGAATAGCAGACGCGGTGCGCAAATTTGTAATGCGGTTCTATGAAGTCACACTGCGTGAGAGACCGAATTGTATACAGAACCATATGTCTAAACGCAATGTAATGTGCTGTGACCAGATTGAAATGTGATTTTATTAAGTGTGGGTTTGTATTGATTTAATGTAGATGGCCTCCGATATCTGAAGGTTCTTTTTACTGTGTGTATGAGTGACTATTAGTGTTATCGACTAAAATATGTCTAATATTACGTACATGACTGTTTTTTGAAATGTTGTTTATTTTAACTCTGAAATCAGAAAGATGACAGGTAAGTTTACGAGAGAGTGTGGTTGTAGTAAAACCAATATATGTAGTGGGTTTAATATTAGTACCAGGGAGATACAGTCTCTGGAACGGGCATGTAAATTGATACACTACATTGGTTTTCTGTAGAAGATTTAGTTGTGTGGTTGTAGGGTTATTAGAGGCATGGTCAATTGTTTTAAATTTTTAAAAATATATAATGAGCTTAATTTTATTATTATTATTTATTGGTTTAACATTTCTACGTATTATGCATTTGAGTGTTGTTTCATCATGTTTGTAATTATTATGCATTTGGTTGCAATAGTATAAGTTAATAGTGTTATGTTTATTTTGATGTACACTATTATTATTAATATTGTTAGAGGTATTATTAAGTTTATTGAGATACATTTTAATTTGTTGATCAATGACGGATTTAGGAAATTCAGTGTTAACAAGCCTTTGTTTAATGTTGCGTAATTCTTTATAAAAT
This sequence comes from Ascarosepion bandense, assembly GCA_037127315.1. Lineage (NCBI taxonomy): Eukaryota > Metazoa > Mollusca > Cephalopoda > Sepiida > Sepiidae > Ascarosepion > Ascarosepion bandense. The sequence goes on along the minus strand of JBBBDQ010001623.1, from coordinate 46,394 downwards.
AGGGATTTGGAAGAAGATATAATTTGTGTACGTTGACTTAGGTTTTTTATAACAGCTAACTTATATCGTTGGGGGAATTCACTATTATAATTAAGAAGACATGAGTTTATGCTAGTTGGTTTCCTATATAGAGAAGTAGTAAATCTATGTGTGCTAGGATCAATGGATACATCAAGGGATGGAATTTTGTTATTAATATTATTTGAGGACGGAGTGACTTTCAAATTTGTTTTTAAGTTGTGTCATTTGATCCATACTTTTAGCTAAAATGAAAATGTCATCTATGTATCTTACATGTATATGGGGTTTATTATTGTTATATTTATATATATACACACACACACACACACACATGTGTGTGTGTGTGTGTGTGTGTGTGTGTGTGTGTGTGTGTGTGTGTGTGTGTGTAAGTTGCCATTGAGATCAACACTGAGTAGCGACAATCGGTTTCATGCTTGAACGTAATTTTCTTACCTTACCATGTGTGTTTGTATTGCCGAAACAATTTGTATGTTCGGGTCAATTCTGAATTTTGGGTCATTAAGGTCTTCGGTTAAATTCCATATTTTGTACTCCTGAGAGCTGGTATTATACAGTGTTTATACACTTTGTGCTATTTGTCTATATTTCTTATTTTTATATTTATTTGTTGTCCTCATCTTTGTTGCCATTTTCTAGAAAATCAATAAGTTGGGGTCAAGATAAGGAGAAATTGATAATAGCAAGAGCAATCAAAGACCCTAAACCTCCGTCAAGCCAATGCCGACATCATCTCAACTGTTAGCAAGAGATGATTATTAAAATGAGATTAAATGCAAAAATGTAGACGGTTAGTCTCAAAATTAAATGCACGCTTAAAATGATCCATGAAAGATACAAAAAATGATCCATGAAAGGTACAAAAATGACCCATAAAAGGTACAAAAAATGATCCATGAAATGTTAAAAAATGATCCTTGAAAAGTACAAAAACTTATCCATGAAATGTTAAAAAAAAAAAGATCCATGAAAGATACAAAAAATGATCAATGAAAGGTACAAAAAATGATCCATGAAAGTTACGAGAAAAATGATCCATCAAATGTTAAAAAAATCCATGAAATGTACAAAAATGATCCATGAAATGTTAAAAAAACGATCCATGAAATGTACAAAAAATGATTGATGAAATGTACAAAAAAATGATCCATGAAAATTTCAAAAAAATTATCCATAAAAGATACAAAAAATAGTAGTAAAAAAAAATGAGAAATTATTAAAACACTTTATTCAGTACCGGATCACACCTAAAATTTAATTAGTTCGTGCCAGGCACGAGGCTTATCATCCCTGAAGGTTTCATCCGAATACATCCAGCGGGTCTTGCATTATAGCCAGTGATTTATTTATTTACTATTTTTTAAATATTTTTTTGAAATCAAAATTAAGAATTTTTCCTTTACGAAAAAGGCAGAGTTTATTTAAAAAAAAATATCGATTCTAACTAATACTGCTTATTTTCTAAGATGATAGCTAATTTTTTAGATTTTGAGTTGAATTTCATTTTCTTATCTGGCAAGAACTTTTTTTTCACATTTATTTGGCTGTAGTTGTTGTGTATATATATATATATATATATATATATACATACACTACCGGCCATAATTATTAGGCCACCCCAATAAAAATTTTAAAAAATGATGTATTTCATACTATTTTATTGCACAATAACATGTGCATCAAATGAATTTAGAAATATTTAATAATGACCTATATTGCAGTTTTATCAATGAAAGAATGAAGAAAATTTAGGGTGATTCGGACGAGTTCCTACTTCCTTGCCTTGTAAAATTTTGCAAAGTAATAATAACAAATAATAACATTTTATTTTCATTTGGCAATAAATACTAAAAATAGTATGAAATACGTCATTTCTTCTGAAAAAATTAAGGTGACCTAATAATTACGGTAGTGTGTATATATATATATAGTATAATAACTAAATAGAATTAAAAATTAGATTGCACATATTGTGGAATAGTTAGTTTTTACTTTATAATAACTCAAAGTTTTCTTTGGGCTCATTTTTTTATTAATTTTTTATTTTTATTTTTTATTTTTATTTATTTATTTTTTTAATTTTGGATAATATATGTTAAATTAATATTTTATATAATAATATTTTCGTGGAAAAATAGCCTGTTCAGAGTTCAAAAAATGTAATGAAGTAAAGTAATCTACAGAAGATAATTCAGTATTTGGCATGTAAAACGGACGATAAAATATTACTAAAAAGCCTAAAACCTAACTCCAAAATATCATACCAAACCAGATGGAACCCAAAATCTAATCCGTTCGTGCCAGTCATGGGGCCAGTCAGCGGATTTTAAGATATCTAAACCACGGATAGACGGACAAAGAAACTGACAAACACGAACTAAAACAATACCTACGCCTTAACCGGAGCAGGTGATTAACTTTGACTGATATGTCTGTGTGTATTGCAAAGCCCCATGAAATCCTTACAAGTCGTATGTCTATGACCGGGTCTGGATGATATTCATACGAGTTTCTTGAAGTTTCCTTCCCGTAAAAGTTTCATATTGTTCATTGCAGTTATTGTTGCTCTCTATTAGGTCGAGTATTATGATTATTTTCCCCACCTTAATAGTATTCGGATGTGTTTGTCTGTTTGTCTGTCTGTCTGTGGTCAAGATATCTGAACACCCGCTGGATGTATTCGGATGTAACTTTCAGGGATGATTGGCCTCATGACTGACACAAAGTGACTAGATTTTGGCTTTCATCTTGTACGAAATAAAGTTTCTGGGTTATTTTTTCGGTTTTATTGATAAAATTAGTTTTTGCCTTTCAAATGGCAAATATCGAATTACTTACCCTAGATCATTTTAATTACTGAATAACCTCCCCTGTTTCATTTTAAGCGTGCATTTAATTTTGAGAACAGTTGAGTTTTTTTTTTGTTTTTTTTTTCACTCTTGGGGGCGGTCAAGTTCATTGCAGTTAATTTTCCTCATTTTAATGATCATCTAATCAGTAATCGCTGAGATGAGTCGGTATTACCTTGGCGGAGATTTGTAGTCTTTGACTGCTCTTTCTAGTTTTTATTATTATTAATATGTCCATGTCATCAGCGTCTTTATTAATGAAAAAAGTTATCCTGAGACATGAAGTCAACTCTTCATGATTATTTACTAGACTTATCGACTCGTTTTGTGGAGACGATGAAAATTATAAAGAGGAACCAATGAGCTCCGGGATTTCCCTTCAGACAATTCAACACGTTAAATTCAGATAAAGTGCAGCAACAAGAAAGCCTATCTTTAGCCCGACGAAGAAGGTACACTTCGTAGCCTTGCATTGGTGGGACTGACAGCTTTATAACGAAAATTAAGAAGGTCAGGATTTTACCGCAAAATTTATGTTCTTTCCAAGTTTCTCAAGTGATAAATGGATTTCGTTTATTCAGCTGTTACGAGAATTTTTTTATATAATTTATTCTAAAGCCGGGCCTGCAGTCATCATGAATTAATTTAGAATTAGACATTATTCAAAACTTTTCCGTTTATTTTCTATCTGAATTTCTAAGATGAGGAGCTATAATTATTTAGATTCATGCTGATGTTCTCATCTTTGTTATTATTATCACGCGGCTTTTGATCATTTTATTCCCGCCTTCTTCAGAAGTCAACAGAAAAATTATGGCGGTGAGAATCTAGCTTTGTAAAAAACGCTTCAACCACATTATAAGAAAAAGAAGTGGCTGTAAAGGGAGTTAAGTTTGACAGAAAGGCTGAAACAACAGTGTCAGCAATAAGAACGTGGATTTGAAGGCTCCAGGTATTGATTTCAGGATTTTCTCACGGTAGAGTATCCTGTAGGATTAAAATAATTCTTTGATAGATTTATTGGAATATTGATTGTGAATGCAGTCCATTAAAATATATAGAAATAGAGTTTACAATAACTGATCAGTATTACAAAAAAAAAAATAAAAATAAAAAAGCAAATCTTATACTGGAAAGGCTGAAACAACAGCGTCAGCAATGAGAACGTGGATTTTGAAGGCTCCAGGTCTTGATTTCAAGGATTTTCTCACGCTAGAGTATCCTGTAGGATTAAAATAATTTTTTGATAGATTTATTGGAATATTGATTGTGAATGCAGTCCATTAAAACATATAGAAATAGAGTTTACAATAACTGATCAGTATTACAAAAAAAAAATAAAAATAAAAAAGCAAATCTTTATATGGACAGTTGAATGAGAACACTATACATTTGGATGTGCGTAGGCGGTGCAGTGAATATTGGTTTGCAACGAGAAAATGAAGAACCGAGTTCAAATTCCACTTTAATTCGTTGCATTCATTTACACACAAATACCCTTGGCAAAGGTATCAATCTGTCTCTTCCCTCCAGTTATAGGTCAACCTTGGTTGGCAAACAGAAAGTAATGGCAACTATACTGCCGAAAAATCTTCTGATCAGCCAGTCAGGTCTTGAAAGAGACATGATTGCCCAAACGTATATCCCCCATGCACGACCTAACTAATACAGTTGTAGATTAAATAATGATAATGAAAAAAATAGAACCTTGGCACTAGATATTATCATAACTCAACACTAAATATATATATATATATATATATATGTATTTAAGCCGCAAATTTTCTTTTAAACATGTCAGATTAGATAAATTGCAAACATTATGTCTGCTTATTTTTAAAAATACAACAAAAGCAAACTACAGATTCTCGAGGCAATATTCATTAAAACACTTAAGCCATCAATTAATAGAATCAGCTATGAATACTGCAGTAATGTTTTAAAATGTTTGTAAAAAGAACAGTTTTTTCATGCTTTAACACGCGCATGACTATTACATTCAGTTAATTGCCATGCGTGATACACGCTTGGGCGATCATGTCTCATTTCCCAAGCAAACATACTTGAATTTAAAAATATTAAAATTTAAAAGAAAACGATTAAATTCAGAATATACTACTAATGCATAAATTAATCCCAAATAATATAAATAATAATTATTCTATAGAAATTCAACATTAATTCAGTTTTGTTTCTTAAACAAAATTATATCACTTAGTAACTTCCATAATTTTTTTTTTTTTCGGTTAGTCTGATGTTTATGAGTGATTTTAAACTATAAAAATTGCATAACTAACGAAATTTTTACCTCTGTCTATATTTCTGAGATGAGGTAGAAATTATATTGTTTACATTTTTCAGACTTTTGTCTTCATCTTTGTTGTCATGTTGACGTTTCGGCCATTGTACGCTCCGGTCTTCCTCAGGTGCTAGGAATTTCGAACCAAAACCTTTATTTCGATTACTGGAATATATATGAATAATATACCCTAGTGATCAAAATAAAGATTTCGGTTCGAAATTCCTAGCACCTGAAGAAGGCCGGGGCGTACAATGGCCGAAACGTCATAAACACAGCAACAAATATAAGAATATAAGGACATGTTTATAAATACTTGTTTATAAAATAAAATCTTTACAGTCGCCTTGATAAAGTCCATCGGAAGATGAAGCGTCCCTTTGATCTTATATATATATATATATATATATATATATAAGAAAAATTAAGGTAAACACGTTATTTTATGGTAAATCGGAAATATAGGACTACTTCTTCCGTCTTCAGCTTCCGTCTTTATTGTATAAAGAATTTTACACGAATGAATGATCTCATTCACCATGAAATAACGTGTCTGCCTTAATTTTTCTTATATTTGCTCTATATGTATTTATATACAGATATATTTAGAGCTCTCTTACAGAATTATCCTACCACTGTATGTACAGGATACTCCTTTGGATTCTTCTATACCCAGATTGCATGCTGATATATATATATATATATATATATATATATATATATATATATATATATATAAACCACGTATGTAAATTAAAACATAAAAGTGGAAAAGATCTTGATATAACATGAAACATAATTAAAAAAAATTATCAAAACCTTACAACGGTGGTGATGTCTGCAGATTAGGCCAAAAAGAACAATTAACAATAATATTATTTCAAGAACAAAATAAAATACTAATTGAAAGAAAAAAATGTTCAGATGTAATCACACAAAAAAATTATCCTAAAGTCATACAAACCTTGATGAAAGTGTTTAAGATCCTTAATTTTGAAATTTTTGGTTGTTTAAAAATTTTAGTCGTAGAAATCACTGTTCTTCGTTTGAAAACTTTGGAAAATCGGTTATTATAAATCGTATGAAGATAACGAAAGGCTAACACTAGGTTGTGGAAATAACTCGTTTCTAAAGGTGTGTGTGTGTGTGTGTGTGTGTGTGTGTGTGTGTGTGAGAGAGAGAGAGAGAGAGAGTGAGAGAGAGAGAGAGAGAGCGCGCGCAAGGTAATATAAGCTAAAATTGAATATCTAAAAATTAATGATGAATTATCTGCTATTATTCAAAATTAATTAAAGGTGTATGCCTGACTGTTTGAGCCTTACTCAAATTAAAAATTCGCCAAAAGACATCACGATTCCATTACGATAAAACCAGAATTCAATGTTGAAGTATGTTCTTCGTTGCCCCGGGACGTCAGAGTCTGAATGAAAATAGCTGCAAATGAAAATCTGGAAACTAAGAATGAGGTGCCACTTAAAGCTTTTAAAAATATCCGCTTTAAAAATATTTCCGAACAGCCTCTTTATATTTAAGATATTGTGTCTTTTCTATTTACGCATGAAAACTATTATTTTGCACTCACCGAGTGACATGAACGAATTACCACAGAAGTAGATTAAAAATAGACATGATTGTGCAGGAACGGTAACGCACTGGAAACTGTGCAAACGAATGGATATTAATTTAAGTATGCAAGCGAACAGTTTAAAAGCACACCAGAAGGTGTCTTAAAAAAAAAATTATGTCGGATATTTTCAGCAGATAGTGTAATTAGTCTGTCAGTTATGTGCCATACGTGATACATGCTTTGGGCGATCATGTCTCAAAAGAGACATGACTGACTGGGTAAGAGATTATCTCGCAGTAGGTTGCCATTGCTTTCAACGGTAGACTGGTTGCCAGCCAAGGCTATAGAACCCAGTCTGTCCTATTATTTAACCCATAACTAGAGGAAAGAGACGGATTAATAGCTTTCTCAAAGGGTATTTGTGCGTAAGTGAATGCAAGTTAATGATAGTGTAATCAACTTATCTAAAATTAGTTTCAATGCATTCAGTGAAGTTCAGATATATTTTTCAAACAATCATCTTTAATTATAATTAATTAATTTATATATTCAAAATTATTTGCAATGACATGTTGCCATTTATCAGGAATCTCTTCAATACCTTTTGAATAAAATTAGGATTTGATGCGAAAATGTTTTCGGCGATCTCTTGAATCTGGTTTTTATTGACGAAAGCCTTCAAAGCGATTAGCAGGAATCAAAAAAAGGTAACACTCAATTGTTGCAATATTACGTCATTATGGGGGGGGGGCGGTAAAACAGACAGACCTATCTTAATTTCTTTCTTCCTTTATAATTGTTGGTGTATGTTGCAATTCGTTTGACATGGATATGAACATTTTAATTTAATCCACTGTGTACGCTAATATTACCTAGGTTATTTATTATTAATTAAAAAAACCTAGGTATGTTATTTATTTTTAATTAAAAAAAACCTAGGTATGTTATTTATTTTTAATTTAAAAAATCCTAGGTATGTTATTTATTATTAATTGCGACGTATGATCAACAGTTAGAATAAAACATTTACCCTTACGGCTGGTTTCAAAAAATGAAAATTACTTATAATTCAAACTAATGTATAGGAAGAAAAAAACGAAAGTAATTTTGAAACACTGATAAAATCTGAAAAAAGAGTGGAGATATTCAGTTAAGAGCCAGACGTGATACACGCTTTGAGCGATCATGTCTCTTTCGAGACATGACTGACTGATAAGATTATCCTGCAGTAGGTTGCCATTGCTTTCTGCGGTAGAATGGTTAGTAGCCTAGGCTATAGAACCCAATCTGTTCTATTATTTAACCCATAACTGGAGGGTATAGACGGATTAATACCTTTCCCAAGGGTATTTGCGCGTAAGTGAATCCAAGGAATTCAACTGGAATTCGAACTCGGCACCCCGAGTTGTCGTTCCGAGTACATATACATTGCATCACAACGCAAAAAGGGAATATTGCATGAGTTATAAGAATTATTGTTGCCTTTTTCCTTCCTTCTTATTGACATTCTTCAAATGTAATCGATGCTCAATCTCAATACGAATAAATAATGATAGTAAGGAAGGTGCTGAAGTGTTGATATCAGTTGATCTGCAGAGAGATTCACCGAAGATTAACGATGGGAAAACTTAACGAATAAACTTTTTTTTTTTTAAATCGACAAAAAGAAGTAAATATTAGGAATAAAAACACAGACATTTCTTTAAAAGAGTCAATTGAGAACATTAAAAGCTGCTTTTCTCGTCTCGTTTATTCGTCTCAAAGCAACAAACTAAGCATAGAACGCATTTGCTTAGCATTACTTACGCTTCGGGAGAATGATTCTTTAATTTCGAAGAATTTTTCCCTCACTTTCTTTCTTGCTTGTTTTCTTCAGACTATTTTTTTTAATCATATCACCCTGGGCAAGAGTGAAAAGACTGGAAAAGAGAAAGCCAGAAACCACATCCTAAACAGGGAACAAGGGATGAGCCTCTTCACCTGTTCAATAGACGTGGGTGGAGTGTGAACCGGGCGATAGTTCAGTCTATCCACTCCAATTGAAAAAGAAAATAAGAAAAAGTGAAAAGATTGGAAAAGAGAAAGCTGGAAACCACATCCTAAACAGGGAACAAGGGATGAGCCTCTTCACCTGTTCAATAGACGTGGGTGGAATGTGAAGCGGGCGATAGTTCAGTCTATCCACTCCAATTGAAAAAGAAAATAAGGAAAAGTGAAAAGATTAAAAAAAGAGAAAGCCGGAAACCACAATCTAAACAGGGAACAAGGGATGAGCCTCTTCACCTGTTCAATAGACGTGGGTGGAGTGTGAACCGGGCGATAGTTCTGTCTATCCACTCCAATTGAAAAAAAAATAAGGAAAAGTGAAAAGATTGGAAAAGAGAAAGCTGGAAACCACATCCTAAACAGGGAACAAGGGATGAGCCTCTTCACCTGTTCAATAGACGTGGGTGGAGTGTGAACCGAGCGATAGTTCAGTCTATCTACTCCAATTGAAAAAGAAAATAAGGAAAAGTGAAAAGATTAAAAAAAGAGAAAGCCGGAAACCACAATCTAAACAGGGAACAAGGGATGAGCCTCTTCACCTGTTCAATAGACGTGGGTGGAGTGTGAACCGGGCGATAGTTCAGTCTATCTACTCCAATTGAAAAAAAAATAAGGAAAACTGCAAAGATTGGAAAAGAGAAAGCTGGAAACCGCATCCTATATTTCCTTTGTCTGGCGCTTGGCTTAAGCATATCCATCAGCCATTATTCTATGCGTCTTTTTTTCTTTTTTACTTCTTTTTAAATTCGTCTTCATCTATTTCGTACTTGTTTAACTTTCACACTAATCCACTATCGATCAAGTGACAGCAAGTCAACTCTGTTCACCAACCATTTTCTTTTTTTAGCAATAAGAATCTCTACTGGCAGCAAACTGCCTGCATCCGGGCAGGTAACGAATTCAACAGATTTACAAAGATAAAATTGTTGAGTAAGACAAGGATTCGTCTTTTGACCGGATCTGTTCAACTTGTACACCTAGACTATTTTGAGAACCCTAGATGTTATACCAGAATTTGTAATCGGAGTCTACAATTTGAATAACATACGGTACTAAGATGATACCGTGCTAATAGCAAACACGGAAAGGGAACTACAAGATCTAAAGAAGATAGCTGAAGAGGGTGACAAAAAAGGGACTACAAATAAACTGCAAGAAAACCGAATGCATGGTCATCGGCAAAAAAGAGCAACCAAAAATGCCAAATACAGGTGGGGGATACTAAAATCAAGTATGTACAAAAATTTAAATTCCTAGGAAGTGTTTTAGCAGAAGACGGAAAAAGCGACACAGAGATCCGAATGCGAATTAGCATGGCGAAGGACGCGTTCCAGAAGCTGAGTAAAATATTAAGACAGAAACACTAGAAACAAAGAAGAGAGTAGTAGATTGCTATGTGATGTCAGTTCTTCAATATGGCAGTAAATACTGGACAATATCATGAAAGATAAAGAAACTTGAAGCAGCGGAAATATGGTTCGACAGAAGGATGCTGCAGATATCATGGACTAAGCATGTGAGCAATGACGAGGTGCTGGAAAGAATGGAAACGAAAAGGAAATTAATAGTGAGCATCAGGAAGAGACAACTGAAGTTCTTGGGACATGCAATGAGGAAGGAGGGCTTGGAGAACCTGATACTAACAGACCAGATAGATGGGGGAAAGAGACAAAGGAAAGCAACGGATAAAATATTTGATGGGACTGAGCAGGTGAATGACAGAAAGAGGACTGCGAGATGTTACAGAAGAAAGTGTGCTAAGAGCCACCAGGGAAAGATGGAAGGCCTTGATTGCCTACGTCTGAAAAGGACAAGGCAAATTGAAGAAGATGATGATGATGATGACGATGATGATGATGATGATATTTACGCAGTTGTCTAATTTCAAGTCTTTTTTAGATTCTCAACTCTTTCCCATCTTTTGTGAATATTCTTTCGATTCTTTCAAATGTCCCGTCCTTTGACTATTGTGGTCCTTCTCTACGCCCGCTCATGGACAGAGCTGCATAGGGTGTAAGCCTTTAGGCCAACAGGTTTAGGTCAAGCAACTGACAAGCAAATGTATGCTACTTGTGATAATAAAAAAAGCACATTCTGTCTCCTCTTTCGCTTGTCACCATCCATCACAATAAAATAAAAGCTTTTCATCGCTAAAGCTGAATTAGTAAAATAAAGCTAGTTGCTATATTGTAGAATACTTACACGCAAGTACCCTTGGGAAAGGTCCGTTTCTTCTCTCTAGTTATGGGTTAAATAACAAGACAGATTGGGTTCTATAGCCTTGGCTGTCAACCAGTCTACCGCAGAAAGTAGTGGCAACCTATTACGGGATAATCTTCAGCCCAGTCAGTCATGTCTCTTTCGAGACATGATCGCCCAAAGCGTGTATCACGTATGGCACTTAACTGACTGACTGAATATAATAGTTGGAATCATAATTAAGGCTTCTGCCGGTCATAAAGTGGGGGATCGTTTTTCTATTGTTATGAAGTAATAAACTGATCCCCCATTAATAACTACGTAATAATACAATACATCGCTTCTCCCTCTAGGTATGAGTCAAATAACAGGAAAGACTGGATTCTATAGCATTGACTGTCAACCAGTCTACCTCGGAAAGTAATGGCATTGCGGAATAATCTTCTGCCCAGTCAGTCATGTCTCTTTCGAGACATGATCGCCCAAACGTGTTTCACGTATGGCACTTAACTGACTGTAGTAATAGGATATTTACTGTAGTTTATTTTAAATATATCCAATCATTTAATGTTAGAAGGAATGAGAGTCATTATTATTAGTCTATTTCCTTTGATTTTTGGTGTATACTGATTTCCTTCAGGGTCCCAACCAGAGACCTAAGGACAGAAATGGCATAATGACTGAGAATTTTAGAAAAAAACATAAAAGAAAACCTAAGATCACAAACATTTTGCATAGATAAAGACTGTCAAAAGATTTTACCTCTACTTGAAGTTACAATATTTTGCTATTTTTTAAGGCATGTCTACCAGAGATCACATCAATGATGTTTATCAGAGTATTTTCTATTAAAACCGAGGGCTCCAACTACAACAAATTATTGATGTCCTCCTGTACTACATTTTAAGTTTTCCAATTCAAGATCCTTCTATCTTGATAGTTTTTTTTTAAGATATTCAAAGACACATTACATTCTGCGGAGACTGCTATGTCAATAGGAAGGTACATTTTCCTTTTGCGGTCTCTGATCAAGATGTCTGGTCAGTTAGCTTTGATTGCTCTGTCTGTGTGTATTGTCGGGCCAGGATGTTTTTCCCGCCTGAATCCATCCTGTACATATACAAATAAACCATTCATCCGTGCATGGAGTACTGTTTGTCATATTTGGTCAGGCGCACCTGCTGTTCATCTCAATGTTCTTGACAGACTCCAAAGGAGAATCAATAATGTGATAGTGACTCGACTCCAGCCATTTCCCCACTGACGGGATGTGGCTTCCCTTTGTCTGTTCTGTAAATACTTTCATGGCTTCTGCTCCAACGAACTTAAGTAGCTGGTGCCTCTGCAACAGGTGTTTACTTGTGCAACCAGACTGGCAACTGGATCTCACCCATTCACAGTTACATCAACCAAATGCAGACGACAATTCTACTCGTGAAGCTTCTTTTCTCGCCCTTCCCGCCTGTGGAACTCGCTTCCATATACTTGCTTTCCTGACGGCTACAACCTCCAGGAATTTAAATGCAATGTCAATACTCATCTCTTAACCACTTGACTCTAGTTCTTTCTACATTACCCTGTATATCCTTTCCTTTCTCTCCACCTTTGCAACTGTCATCACACCTGTATTTCCTTCCTTCTCTTGCTTCCTTTCTAACTGGTTCGTTTTTCTCTTCACTCTCTTCACTTTCTGCACTCTCTCCTGTCTAATCTTTTTACTCTTATGTAGCCCCCTAATCCTTTTACTCTTATGTAGCTCCCTAATCTTTTTACTCTTATATCACTCCCAGCACATCAGTGGCGTTACCACCTTGCTTGGGGTGATACGATAAAAAAAACGGGTCTTGGTAGAGTTCATACAATTTTTTTACGGTTTCCTTTCCTGTAAAAGTTGCGAATTTTCTAATACAAACATTGACCCGCTCTGCCATACCGAGTTTTATATTCAGTCGATGCCAATACCATGCAACCTGATACAAGATGGTTATTATTATTATTATTATTATTATTATTATTATTATTATTGCAATAGAGACTAGGTAGAATTATAATTGTTGTTACTGCTGCAATAATTGTAATATCGCTCGCTTTTAAAAGTCAGCATTTTTCATACGAAACTGGCAATGTTATCTTAAATTCTAACGGATTCTGTTCCTTTAACAAAAGATCACAGGGGAGGTTGCTCATGCGTATTTCCCCAGAGTATTTGGTATCTTTTGAAAACTTTATTGTCAAAATATAACAAAGAAATGAATAAGAGTAGAAATGCAGACAATAATATAAGTTAACAAGTAAATAAATAGACTTGAGACTTCTCTGATCCTCGTGTTTTTTTATTGAAAAGATTTGTCGTTAAGACTTACAAGTGAACCTCATCAAAAACAGTCTATTGTAGATAACTTATGCGGCTAAGTATTTCCTTTTCAATTAAAATCTGTACTTGTCAGCTGGAGAAGGTTTTTAAATTTCCTGAAATGGAGGTGAAATAATGAATTTTATCACAACTTTTTTATGATTCTTATATCGCCGTCTGATATTTCTAGAATACTCAACTTGGTATGTACGCTGTGATTACACTACCATTTATTCCTGTCTCGACTTATAAGACCTTCTGAGTGTTGTTAACTGTAGCAAAGGATGGCTTGTTAATCTTAACGCCTCCGAAAGTAAACTGCCCCTTAGTGGCTTTTGAAAAACTTATTTTCCTGAAAAAGTGTTTGAAGGTAAAGGTTTGATAAATTTCAACCGACAGTAGCCCTAGCTGCTCAGTCAATAAATGACGAATATTTCCTTATAAGGAAACGACTAATACCAGTACTGAAAAGGAGGTTAGGAAGGAGACCCGCATCAATAATGGAAAGATCGATTTTACTAAGAAAACTATTATCCTAAAAATTGTTTGAAGAGAAAATTTGATAAATAAAATTGACAGCATTACTGACTGCTCGATCAATGAATGTCAAATGTTTACTTATAAGGAAACAGCTAATATTGCCATAACCATTTATTTTCAGACTAATTTCCTTATCTTTGTACTTGTTACCATACCGTTTCGGCCGTTGTGCTCTCTGACTGTTCAGCTGGTTTTTGTAATAATAAAAACAAGTATGAGGACATTAGTTAGTATGTTAATAATTCTTATATAAGTACCTCCACGAATTCGCTGAAAGAAAAAAAAACAGAATACTATAAAAAAGAAAGACCCCAATCTAAATTAAAACAAGGTTTATAGTATTTACATTATTCGGACTATTGTCCTCATCTATCTTCCCATTTCTACGAGGTTTCGGCCGTTATATGCTCCTGCCTTCTTCAGGTGCTAGGAATTTCGAACCGAACCCTTTATTACAATCACAGCGGTATATGAACTCCATTCCTCACCTAATGCCTCTTCTGGAAGTCATGAGTTATCTCCCTCTAACCCTGTAAGTTACTTGTTCACCACTGTTGTAGCCTGGAATTGAACTCACAACTCTTTGGGTCAAGTCGCAGGAACTAACCAACGTCTATATCCACATGTGTCCTTAAGGACAAGAACAACTGAATTTTTGGGACTTATAAACCAAATGTCCAGTATCTTTTTTTTTACCAGAGTTCATATTGCAATTTTTGATCTTAATGGCTTTCTCTAGTATTTTTTACCAGAGCTCATATTGCAATTTTTTGACACTAATCATTTTCTCTGGCACTCCGTATTACTGGTTCTCATATTGTGTTCATTTCTATGCTTGGTCGGCTTAGGAAATTTTTGTAGCTTAGCATATGTGCTGATTCCTTAAGTTTACATAGTTTCCAGTGGCGTTCTTTATTATTTAAATTTCATCCTAGAGAGGGCAGTGATCACCTTTTTCCCTCCAGATGTAGTCAGTTACGCTTGATTTTTCCCATCTCCTTTCGTGTTACGGCCTTGCGATGTTCTTGTAGCCTTTCCTTAAGAAGTCCGGAGCGTACAACAGCCAAAACGTCGTACAAATAGCAAGAAAGATGAGGACAATAGTCCGAATAAGGTAAATACTGTAAATACTTCCTCATATCAGAAATATAGAAAGATACTCAAAACAACGTTTTGTCGGCAATTTTTCATGTTACTATTAAGACGATAGACAAAGGTATTTTTAATTATTAACAAAAAATTAAATTCTTTCTAACACGTTCTAAATTTTTATATAAAATCTTGTTCTTCTTTCTTTTGTAAGTGACGTAATTTTGCAAAAGTTTATTCGCAAGTCACGTTTTTGCCTGTGAAAAACACATTAATTTTGAAAGCGAGATGAAAGGACTGTACCCCGCCGAAAAAGTATATATATATATATATATATATATATATATATATATATATATATATATTTTTTTTTTTATTTTTTTATTTTTTTTTTCGGCGGGGTACAGTCCTTTCGGGATGTGCGTTGTGGTGCATTGGATATCGGCTCGGAACGAAAAATCGGGGAGCCGAGTTCGAATTCCAGCCGAATTCATTGCATTCACTTACGCGCAAATACCCTTGTTAAAGGTATTAATCCGTCTATTCCTTCCAGTTATGGGTTAAATAACAGGACAGATTGGGGTCTATAGCCTTGGTCGGCAACCAGTCTACCGCAGAAAGCAATGGCAACCTACTGCGGGATAATCTTCTGCCCAGTCAGTCATGTCTATCTCGAGACATGATCGCCCAAGCGTGTATCACGTATGGCACTTAACTGACTGACAGTCCTTTCATCTCGCTTCTGTGTTTCCTATACCCTGCTTTTAAACATTCAACCAGCTTTGCAAATCATCCCTTCAAAATTTAAAACAAGTTTTATATTTTAATTCCTACTTATCTAGTTTTGTTAAAAAAAGTAATTGTGGAATTCACAATTTGCGCAGGTACCCAATAAAGAATGTGAATAATAAATATTAAAAAAAAATTAACCAATGCCATAAAATTTCATAAATTATTGACTTACTTCTGTCGTTATATAATTTCCTTCTGTTATTACATTGAAAAATTACTTTAAATAAAAGTTTTATATTATTTTAATGTCATTTCTTATAAAATAGCTTCAAACGTAAGGGTATGAAGCTAAACTAACGAAAACTCTGTAAAATATTGGATAATTGCTGAAAATATTGTGTTAAATTTGAATTTTACTATATAGTTAAAAACCAAAATACGAATCATACGATTAAGCTAACATAAAATGATATCAAATTCGTCTTCCATAGTATTCAACGTGCAAATTTATTATCAAGAACCAGATGTAATCAGTATGACAGAAAAGATTTTGTTGCCTACATCCAGCCAGTTTTGGAATGCTACAATTCAAATTTAAATATCGTTAAATTATACAGAGAACAATTTCAGGACTTTCCTGCTCTGGAAATATATTTAGTAAAAAAAAAAAAAAAAAAATATAAAATATATATATATATATATATATATATATATATATATATATATATATATATATTATTATTATTATTATTATTATTATTATTATTATTATTCTATACATATTACATAATGTAAATGCACTAAAATACCTTCTATAGTAAAAGATATCCATAAAATATATTAGAAAAGACACAATTTTAATCCGACAGGCCTTGTCGGTTGAATATGACAAAACTTAAGTGAATTCTGTTGCCTAAGTCTACTTTTCACGCACATGCACACAAACAAACCTCTATGAAGGACTGGCTAAGAATGGTCGCATGTGTGTAACCGTGCAAAAGTGAGCAACATTGTCACTGTGGGGGTGTTTTTTATTATAAGTTTACAATCCTCTTCTATGTGCGTTTGAAACCATTTCGTCTCTATCTTTCTTGATGAGCGTGGAAACAACGATTTTCCTCACCAAAGATAAGGGAAAAAAATAAGCGTTTGTTTCTGACACTAAGGCTTTTGATCCGGAAAGTTTTACGGTATTTATTTGCCCCTCACCCGACTTTGCTTGATGCTGTTTTTGCTATTCTTTTTTTTTTTTAACTTATAACAAATAAACACGCAAACAAGCAAATGCGTGAAGCATATTGGGGGCAGATGTTTAATGCAGAAATGTGTTAGAAAAGAGATTTAAGCATCGCTAAGTCGTCGTATGTCTGTCTTTGTTTACTTTTGTTTCAACAAAATGGCTTCACCTTTTGTTCCAGGTTTTCTTTAAATTCAATTTTACTTAAGTATTTCAGCAGACATATACGTACATCTAATATTACTATATGAATGCGTATGTGTCTGTAGAAAAGTTGTAGAGAGATATGTTATATAACTTTCGCACGTATAGTGTGTAATGCAATTTGAACAACATCTACTTTAAAAGATTTCGTTGATGTACAAGCGCCGTGTAAAAAATTATTTCTGACACCAGCGGTTCATCGCTTAAACATGCCAAAATCGACGTTTTTTAAGTGTACATTGAGGTCAACACCGAGTGGCGACAGATTGTTTCATGTTTAAACGCAATCTTCAGGCCGAACCCCCTACCCATGATATTGAGCATTTTAACCCATAAATATAACATAGCTTAAGACTAAATCTTTATCACTCACACACACACACACACACACACACATATATATATATATATATATATATATATATATATATAGACATTGTGTGTTTAGGAAACAAGTTAAAAGTTTCGTTAAAACTGACAGACAAGGATCTGTTCTTGCTTTAAACTTAACCATACCACCTTGTCTATCATTTTTAGCGAAACTTGCATATATATATATATATATATATATATATATATATATATATATATAGTTGTGTATTTGGGTAGCAATCCCTCTTTAACACATGTTTTGTTAACCAAGACTGAGAAGCTACAAGTTTGATATATTTTAGATTTTTAATATATTTTGTAAATAGTTACAATACTTTATCTCAGAAACATGGATGTTAAAATGCATTTATATATATATATATATATATATATATATATATATATATATATATATATACTTCTATTCGAAATTCTAATGGATATAATCTGAAGAAGGTTGGAACGCTCAACGGCCGAAACGTTGTACATATGAAAATAATGATGACGACAACAGTCTGAACGGTGTAAATAATGTAAATCATTACAAAACATTATCTCAGAAATATAGACAGCTGTTAAAATGAACACATATATTTATGTGTGAAAGGTGTATGTATATAATTATAAATATCAATATATATAGATATGCAATTTGTTATATATATTATATTATTTATATATTATATATGCGTGGTACTTATTTGAAAGCGCTCAATATCAGTGATAGAGCTGACATATTCACATAGATAGGTGTGAGTTTGTCTCACACCTATCTACATGAATATATATATATTTTAACATTGTGTATATTTCTAAGATAAAGTATTTTAACGTTTTACAAAATATATTAAAAATCAAAAATGTTTTAAAAATGTACCTTTTCAGTCTTGGTTAACAAAGCATGTATTAAAAAGGGATTGCTACCTAAATAAACAACTATATATATATATATATATATATATATATATATATGCATTTTAGCATCTGTCTATATTTCTGAGATAAAATATTGTAACTATTTACATTATTTACATCACTCAGACTGTTGTTTTATTTTCATTTGTACAACGTTTCGGCCGTTGAACGCTCCGATCTTCTTCAGATTATTTACGTTAGAATTTCGAACCGGAGTCTTTTTTTATTGCATGGGTCGCATGGCTCAGTGAAAAGAAAGATTGGGCCTGGTTGTCCAAAAATTGAATTGATCCAATGAGTTGTGCGTTCAATATACCGCCACAACAATTTAGAAAGTTGAGTTATAAAAGAAAATTAACTGAAATTAAGATATCCAAAAAAGGCAAGAAAGGTGGAATTAGAATAATCTATTCCCTTCTGCAGACTAAAGAAAAGCTTTAGTTCGAAATTACACTGGATATCATCTGAAGAAGCCTGGAGCGTAAACAGCCGAAACGTCGTGAGTATGGCAATAAAGATGACGACAACAGTCCGAACGACGTAAATAATGTAAATAGAAACCTAAATTTATATACCTATAAAATATACTAAGAGTCATTATTTAAACATACAAACCATTACACATACATACATTTCACACATTCGTTTTTAGATCTGATGAAGGTGAAATAGGATGTACACTGTGGTTGGATACGCGTTGTGGTGCAGTGTGTATCGACTCGGAAAGACAAATCGGGATGCCGAGTTCGAATTCCAGTTAAATTCATTGCATTCACTTATGCACAAATACCCTTTGAGAAAGGTATTAATCCGTCTCTTCCCTCCAGTTATTGGTTAAATAATAAGACAGATTAGGTCCTATAGCCTTGGCTGGCAACCAGTCTACCGCAGAAAGTAATGGCAAACTACTGCGGGATAATCTCTTGCTCAGTCAGTCATGTTTCGAAAGAGACATGATCGCCAAAACGTGTATCACGTATGGCATTTAATTGACTGACTGAATATAATAGTTGGAATCATGATTAAGATTTCTACTGGTCATAATGTAGGGGATCGGACTTCTTTTATATGAAGTAATAAACTGACCCCCCACTAATTACTACGTAATAATATAATGCATCTCTTCTCTCTCTAGCTCTGAATCAAATAACAGGACAGTTTGGGTTTTATAGTCTTGGCTGGCAACCAGTCTACCGCAGAAAGCAATGGCAACCTACTGTGGGATAATCTTCTGCCAAGTGAGTCATGACTCTTTCGAGACATGATCGCCCAAAGCGTGTATCACTTATGGCACTTAACTGATTGAAAACGAAATACAAAATCGAATCTATTTTCAGGAAATGTTTTCCCTTGTCAAATTTAAAACTTAGTCAGGATTTATATATACCATTTTAATAACTCACGCGCATATATAATGCTTTTTTGTGATAGATTTTAGCACCAACGTTGTTTCTCTTTTTTTTTTTTTAGGGCTTGTACTGATAAAATACTTTTTGGCAAACAGTTTTTTTTATCGTAAAGTGGTCTATATCAGGCTGGAGATAAACAGTTGATAAGTACAAAAAGTTTGCCTCTTTAACTGAGCAGATTCATGCCAACTTCGTAGTTTCCTGAGGACACCGATATGATGTTCTCCCCCGTCAGGGCTCTTATATATATATATATATATATAGTCATCCGCAGACAGATCTGTTTCACTGTATCACAGCTCATCAGTACGGTTAGACATCCAATTGGTTTTACCCAAGAATGAAACCTGACCGAATTGGCTTCAGTCGGCGATTCTACCTCTGAGATTTTTAGCGTATGATGTATCATGCGCCAGTAGTTAGAGTGCTCTAATTCATTACTGAACGAGCGATGCGTAGATGCTAGAGTAGCTACTGTTTTTTTAATCTTAAATTTTTAATTTTCCCTACATTTTTATGTACACATGATATTTAAATATTTAAACTTTTCAGACTCATGATTTACGCCCCTTTTATTTATTCTCTCTGCCTTTTATTATTTTTAATTTTAATTTTAATTTTAATTTTAAATTTTAAATTTAAATTTTAAATTTTTATCAACATGTAACCGTAGAATGTTTAAATTTTTAATCTTGTTATTAAAAAGCAGAAATTTGATTTTATAAGATGTAAATCCCATGAACATCAAGTGAATTTAAATTCAAATCTATTGAACTGTCAGTTTGAAATATGCACCTGATGATTGCATAACGCATGAAACTCCGAGTCGTGCCATAGACGTAGGATAATATATATATATATATATATATATATATATATATATATATATATAATAACTATAATAATTATAACAATATTAATAGTAACAAAAATAATTCTGCTAATACTAGTAATAGTTAAACTATATTTAGGTTTGTCTTGAAAATTCCACCGAGAACGAACTCGAAGGGAAAAGGAGGGGATGTAAAAAAAGAAACAAACGAAGTACATGAAAAAAAATCAAATACTCGTAAGAAAGAAAAAAAAAACCTAGGTAGGTTGGTTTGTTGGCTCTTGCTTAGATTTTCTGTCTGTATATAATCACGAAGATTAACGAAATAGTTATAAACAACCGACAATTTAAAGTTATTTGTTCGAATATAATTTTTGATCGATACTCGTCTTTAAATAGATATTCTGTTTATAATCAAAGAGTATATATATATATATATATATATATATATATATTCCGTAACATTGTATGTTTACATTTGCTGCCATTACGATACATCTTAGTGCAGAAATAGCTATCTACATGAATCGAAAATTGTGTTATATAGGCTTGATTTGACTTTGTTTATGCTGTTGGTCATTCGAGGTCGAGAGGTTTAAGACGCCCCAGATCAATTGGTGGCTTCCGCTATGTTGATAGTGGTCGCAGGTTCGAATTCAGCTGAATGACACACATTTTCGTAACAAAAATTTTTCGTAAATAATCAGGCCGATAGAAATAAATATATATATACCATTTGATTATAACAGAATATCTATCGTGGAGATAGTAATAATACTTTCATCACTTCACTATATTAAAAACCCACCAGTAAAAATTGTTGTCACCTTACTTATTCGAGTCGATATATAATTGGTGTTATAAAAAATGTTCTCACAAGAGCCTACGAGAATTCATCTTTCTCGCTGATTGTTGTGGCGGACCTACCCATTAACATGGTAATGGATTAACTTAACCTGCATAAATACCATGTGACTAGTAATCACCGGGAGAGCACCAGTCTGGTATGAGTCAGACACCCGTAGAGTGACTTACTGAACAGAGACTTTGATATCCAACGCCACTTGCTCGTCAGCTAGACGAACAAGCTGGCATATTGTACCTTTACCCGTTATTTTGTTAATACAATTGTTTACACTAATCCTGTGTTCCTGTTTTTATTTGTGACCCCCTTAAACAGGGTTACAAAACTTATCGTTAAAGAACTTCATAATTTGAAACAAACACTTAACAATGGATTTCCAAATTATTTACACAGATAATAACAAAAACATTAATATTTTCTACAAACACCAAATGCATAGAAATTAGGACGAATTTTCACTTCGAAACATCATCCGAAAATACGCAACTACTGTCGACTTAAAAAAATTAAATTAATAATCTATTATGCAAAATTTTAAATTTCCAAACTCGTCATCAAAAATAACATTTGACCCTCAAGAAATCGCAACTTCTACTCCAACAGTTTCTTTTCTCGTACTTCCCGACTGTGGAATTCCTTTCCACATGACTGCTTCCCCGACGGTTACAATGTACAGGAGTTTAAATGTAAGGTCAATAGACACCTCCTAACACAATAACTCGCTTCCATTCTTTCAAACACTCTTCCCATCCTCCCAACTACCTATCACCCCCCTTCTGACATTTCCTATATCTAACCACTCTTTCTATTTACCTTCCCCTATGTAGCCCCAAGCGCAATTGTGGCAGTGGAATGCATTGCTTGGGGTGAAACGATTAAAAAAAAAAAAGAAATGAAATACAATGAATCAATATTCTTACGAATTTACTGCCTCTTGATACACGTAATTTCGTAGATAATTATATCGGCTCTACAACTAGAAACTGACACGAAACTTACGCTGCATATTTCTGAACAGAGCTCAATTCAGTCTCATTTAATCACACATGGAGACCTCCCAAACAAATAATTATATATATATATATATATATATATATATATATATATATATATATATATATATATATAAGAAAAACTAAGGCAGACACGTTATTTCATGGTAAATTGTACAAAGGATTTTACACGAATACTTTGTACAATAAAGACGGAAGCTGATGATGGTTCGCCTTAATGTTTCTTATATTTGTTCTATATGTATTCATATACATATATATTTAGAGCTCTCTTAGAGAGTTATCCTACCACTGTATGTACAGGATACGCCTTTGGATTTTTCTATATCTACACCGCATGCTGATATATATATATATATATATATATATATATATATATATATATATATATCCGAAGAATAATATATGGAATAATAATAATAATAATAATATATATATATATATATATCCGAAGATTAATGTACAGACATTTGCTAATCCAATGTACATCTTGCTATACGAATAAATAATTGGGTGTATGTTACCAACAGTATTGTTCGACTTTTCCACTTTGTCGCCATTGAAATTGATGCATAGAGCCATCGGTAATCGAACGCATATATATTATCCTTTGAAAACGTGACATCAAGTGACTGGAACGACCTTTGCACCTCTGCAATAACTGAATCATCTGTGTAAAATATTATGACGTTTGAGCTACCCAAACAGATAATAATCTGAAGGAACTGAGTCATCCCAACCCAAAAGCTGGAACGTCAGTCAGTTAAAGTGCCATACGTGATACACGCTTGGGCGATCATGTCTCGAAAGAGACATGACTGAGTGGGCAGAAGATTATCCCGCAGTAGGTTGCCATTGCTTTCTGCGGTAGACTGGTTGCCGACCAAGGCTATAGAACCCAATCTGTCCTGTTATTTAACCCATAACTGGAAGGAAGAGACGGATTAATACCTTTCCCAAGGGTATTTGCGCGTAAGTGAATACAATGGATTCAACTGGAATTCGAACTCGGCTGCCCGGTTTGTCGTTCCGAGCCGATATCCACTGTACCACAACGCACATCCCTTACTTTCGTTAATTTCGCCATGTGAAGGCCATTGCCGTTGTCGGCCAACAGAATGACACCGTAACGCAAATCATCTGGTCTCATTCTGTAATGGCTTTCTCACAGTCTGTCAACTGATTCACAGAATTTGAATATTCTATTTTACTAAATAAAGTATTCTCCATCAATTCAACCAACACAACATGATTGTTCCTTCATAAAAATCATAGACAGTCGTAAGTTCCTTGTGAAAAAAGTTTTTTAAGAATAAAATATCTCTATCATTTCCATTTGCGGTTAAGAAAATAGTGAACAGATTTAGATAGATAGATAGATAGATAGATAGATAGATAGATAGATAGATAGATAGATAGATATGGACAAGCATAGATAGATAGATAGATAGATAGATAGATAGATAGATAGATAGATAAAGAAAAGACTGGGATATATATATATATATATATATATATATATATATATAGGAATAGATAGATAGATAGATAGATAGATAGATAGATAGATAGATAGATAGATATGCTAATAAATGAGAAAATATTTGAAGAATTCGGTTTTGCAAATGTCAGCAGAAAGAAAATATTCAGAATATTGAGATTAGTTAAACACATGAGAACGAAAAATCTACCACTTTTAGCACATTGACTGACAACCACGAGTTATCTCGTCCTTGGCATTTTCTGATACATTTTCATTTGCGATCGACAACAGCGAATTTATTATAACTGCGCTGTGAAAACAATCTTACAACATGAGTTGAAGCTATGAACCAAGTCATATAAAACGTTTCATTGCCCAATTATTAATTTCGTGTTTGAAGTGAGATTCAAGTGACTTCTGAAGAGTCAACGTCTTAAGTAAATATCACAAATTTCTCAGACATGATTGACTGTAAAGCTAGACTGGATGGACATGATTGTTTTTTTCCATGGAAATAATCAACCAACGCGACATGATTTTTCCTTAATGGAAACAATCAACCAACACGACATGATTGTTCCTTCATCGAAATAATCGAAGTAGGGAACTCGAGAATGCTTATTAAATTGGCCTTGTGCCAAACATATTAAGGTATCATCATCAGAAGGTTGGAAAGAATAAAAGTGGTTTGTTTGCATGTTTAAATGGAAATTTATTTACAGAACAGAATAACATCAGTTTTGTAGAAAGTGAAATTAATAACTGTGTAAATGTTTAAAGAGAAGCGTAGTACGGAGTTAAATGAATTCAGAGTTCGTAGTTGTAGCAAAACGTGTGTATGCAGACAAAGATTAACAGGGTAGTAATAAAGTCTGTGTTCCTTTCTTTCTTTTAGCGGAAGGCGAAAAAGGGAAAAAGAAAGAAAGGTAATAAAGGAAAATTGTACTTGTCGACGTTAATTTTTAGGAGTCAGTTGAAATGCCTTGTTGTTGTTGTCTGCTTTTATTTCTTTGTTTGCGGTGAAGACGAAGAAGAAATGAAGGAAAATAGCACGCACGAAAGAACAAAGAGAACGAATGTGTGTCGACGAGACGTTCTGTCCGGTTCAGCGGATTGAAATTTCTTTTTTTACATCTTGGCGGTGTCATGTCTGATTTCTGCTTCCATCTGCTTCCACTTTCTTTCTCTATATTTTCTATCAAGGTATATTTTGCACAGGCTTGTTAACTTTTCTCGGTTTTGTAAATCGCTTCCTTTCATTGGTTAGAAAATAATTTACACCGGATCACGAAATCTGGCTTCGTCTTTTTCCTTCAGTACGGGGTCAATCCTTTTTCCTATTGGTCAAAATTAGATTTCACACTGGATTGTGAAATTTGTAAGCAGTGAAGAGAAGAGAGTTACTTTTAATTCTATATTCACCACATAATCAATCAACACAACATGATTGTTCCTTCATGGAATTAATCGACTAACACAACAGATTGTTCCTTCATCGAAATAATCAACCAACATGACATGATTGTTCCTTCATAAAAATCATAAACAGTCGTAAGTTCCTAGTAAAAAAATGTTTTTAAGAATAAAATAGCTCTATCATATTCTCAAATATGACGCTCTACAATTTTCTCCACTTCAGTTACAATTTTCTCAAATTAAACTGAACTTTGAAAAATATGTAGTTTATGTTATAACCTATACATATTTTTTATTATTAATTACGGGTGCTGGCAGCCTTTTCCCTGTTTAGCAGAAATAGAATTCTCGAGCCCGATTAATATCCACGATTTTGAATATGAATTTGAAGGCATAAGAGACTCAGGAACTTATCTATTTCAAAGACTGTAGCAGCACAATCTTTCAATTTTTTGGCTCGTTTTATACCAATTCTTTGTTAAATATCCACCTACTTATATTTATTAAACCCGTAGGTTCCTCTGCGTTGTTCAGCATGCTAAGTGTTGGTTCATTGGTTTACAAAAAGTAAGTTTTACGCGGTGAAGTTCTTTGTCGAGAATAAAATGTTTGGAATGTAGCTTTTTGTTTCCATAACCTTTTAGATTGTAGTATTGGTAACCTTAAGTAGGAGGAGTTTAAAATCTATCCGTTAAAAAAAAATTCTTTTTAAAGAATTTTAAGTGATCTTAAATTTTTGATCGGGCGTGTATGTGTGTGTGTAACACTATTTTTTCAAATTCATTCGACGTGTATCGTATAAGTGATGCCGTGCATAAAGCGGTTACAGGGAGTCAGTCATGTGTGTGTATGATGAGATATACATCGTTGGTAGATTTAGCTGTGTGTCCCTGAAGATGAAAAAAAAAAACAAGAAATAATGAATGAAAAATGAAAGATTTATCCAAAATGAAAGAATACCAAACTCAAAAAACGAAAAGATAGGTAACAACTTTATCCCAGTTAGAAAAAGATCCAAATAATATGAAAGAAAAAAATGGTAGAAAGAAAGGCAAAAAGAAAAGGAAGAACTTGTTCAAATAGAAAAATAATGTGACCACACAAGAGATTAGCTGACCTTTTGTCGCCTACAGGTCGTTTTTGACCTGATCTCCGCTATCCATATATCCCCAACCTGTCTACCTGTATGTCTGCCCGTCTGCGGTA
Source organism: Ascarosepion bandense (assembly GCA_037127315.1). Taxonomy (NCBI): domain Eukaryota; kingdom Metazoa; phylum Mollusca; class Cephalopoda; order Sepiida; family Sepiidae; genus Ascarosepion; species Ascarosepion bandense. The sequence goes on along the minus strand of JBBBDQ010001623.1, from coordinate 19,729 downwards.
AATCCACTTCCGATGAATGGAATCCACTCTTCAAAATTCAAATCAGCAGGAAATCACTATTCCTCCACGCCACTCCAAAATGGCTAACTTAAACCACGACTGAATAACAGGAAAATCATTGTATCAGGCTGGCCCTTTTTTTTCTCTCTCTCTTTCTCTGTCGTGTCCTTGCATTCTTAATTACAAATAACCTGGGGACCTTCCTGTTCGACTCTGGCTTGATGATAGAATGAGACAAGGTCGGTGGCTTAGGGATGACAAGAAGAAGGCTTTGCATTTTTCTTAATGAAAATGCAGTCTAGACCGCTGGCTTGTTAATCTCACATTTCAAAAGCGCCGTTAAGTAAAAAAGAAAATACAAAGCTTAAAAAACAAACTATGAATAGAATTTTCAAGGTTAGATTATTATAGATTTATAAAATGGAGACTAATTTTCAAGCTTAAAGCAAAAAAGTTTACACAATGTTGAAAATGAATTTGTGAGATACCCTTGTATTTAATATTTACCTATATTTCTGAGATAAGGTAGTATTTACAGTATTTACATTATTCGGACTATTGTCCTCATCTTTGCTGCCATTTGTACGACGTTTCGGCCATTGTACGCTCCGGCCTTCTTCAGGTGCTAGGAATTTCGAACCAAACCCTTTATTAGAATCACTGGGGTATATCAACCTCATTCGAAATTTCTAGCACCTGAAGACGGCTGGAGCGTACACCGGCCGAAACACTGTACAAATGGAAACAAAGATCGGAACAATAGTACGAATAATATAAATACCTTTGTACTTCTTCGTTAGGATGTGGGCGATCATTGCTTTCCACAATTTAACTTCCAGTTCTCCTTTCGCCACCCCTTCACACAAATTCGTCAGGCAAGTGGCCGTGTTATTTGCACGTAAGTGAATATGACAAACCCGACGGCAACTGGAAATCAGAGAACCGATTGCCAATTTCCAGCCATTATTCATCACTCCATTTGCTGCAAAATAGAAACATAAAGATACTAATTACACTATTTACATTGTTCGGATTACTATCTTCATCGTCATTGTTATATTTCGTCAACCGGCATAGATTATTCTAGTTTCACGAGACATGCCTCTTCTTGATGTTTTACCATCAATTATCTCCCTTTAATTCAACTGCCCAAATTTTTTGTTCCCTTCTGCCAGGTACAGCAATCTACACCGGTGGACAAAATAAAGGATCCAGTTTGAAATTCCAGTCATCTGAAGAAGGCCGAAACGTCGTGAATAAGGCAATGAAGATGAGGACAACAATATTTCTGTTTAACTACATTTCTCTTGCCTCTCTGCCTGTTTACATATGTAAGGAAGTTGTTCAGCATTTACTGTCAAGTAGGAAGTATTGATATTACATAGCAATTCAAAGAACTTTTTCTTTGTTTCGAACGAACTTTTCCTGTTTCTTAGTACTTTGTTTAGCTTTTGGAAGGCATCTTTTGTTATTATATGTACGCTCCGAATTTGATAATCTATTTTCCATTCTCTGCTTTTTTGGCTGCTCCAATTCGTAACTCACATCCTAGTCTTTCTCTCTTACTGGCATTCATACATTCTGTCTCACTTTCTTTTATCAATTTGTCTAGGAGATCATGTGATCTTCCTTCTGTATCTACCATCAATTTGGTACTACAGCAAAAAGAATTATTAAATCCTATAAGATTGAAACCACCAACTTCGTAAATATTTCATTTAAGCAGATTACTTCAACTTCAGCTCAATATGTGACAGCTCGAGTTTCATTTAAATAATCGCTATATTTTGGATGGCAGTCCGAATTCTTTAATCTGTGGTCTGGCGATACCCATTGTCCGGCACTTTTTTGTTTCAGTCGCCTATTAATTGATTGTTTACAACTTCCCCCAGCAACCGACAACAGTGTTTTGATGATACGGTCTTGCTCATTTTTTACATAGAGCTTACAAATGTCGACCAGTTGTCCACTTTTAGCACAGCGTAAAAAGGCAGTCGACGAAATTTGAACTTACGATCAATGATTTTCGAGATTAACCCACAAACCACTGCGCTACGACCAATGAAAAAATTTTCGAGTTTCTTTTTTTTTTTAATTGTGTTGCCCCAGGGGGTTACATAGGAGGAATGTTATGAAGAGAGAGAGAGAGGTTGCAGAAGGTGTCAGAAAGAGAGTAGGAGAGGGAAGGGATTACTGATGAGAATGATGGTTTTATACTCTTAGGTAACTAATGGGATATGGTTATTTTTAAGAACTTTTTCTACTCCTCAACTCCCTAGTTTAAAGCTGTTTAGTTCATTAATTTCTTACTTTTGGCCCTTTAAATAATTTTCCGTTGGTAATATTTTTCCTTCAAAAATGTATATTTTTCTATAAAGGTCTGTTTTTATGTATATATTTCTATAAAAGTCTATTTTAATATTTTTGACTCCAGTTTGGGGACAGAATATTTACCCATAGTTGGGACTTTAACAGGTGCTACCAACCCGAGTCAGGGTGGACCTGGGAACAACAGCAACTAAGAGGTGGTTCCATGCTCCTCACTACCTCCCAATCAGAGGCCTTGATGCCGGATGTAGTTTATCGTCATACCCAGGATCATTTTAAATACATACCAAAAGCACCAAACTAGATGTGACAGCAATATTCAATGCATACACGAATTATTGGCATTTAAAATAAGATTTTTTTTAATACTGTATGAATTTTTTTAGCGATAATAATTATTTACTGATACAAGTCCCACTAATTAACCCATACCTGAGGTAACAAGTGGTTGATTCATACCTTTCTCAAGGTTAATCGCGCATGAGAAAATATTTTCACCGATTTTCCAATTCCGTTATCAACTACACATCTAAACTTACATCACCTGGTATTCCCAAGTGTCCCCACTTCAATGTACCAGTTTCCAAGTTGCTTAACTTCGGTGGTGTTACGAGAACCAACATGATATAGACATAAGCCTGAACGTTAGGTTTAGATAAATGTCCAGCATATAATTAAAATAGATATATAGAAGTCGGTCACGACAGTATTCTTTTGAACTTTTTTTCTGTTGATTGCACACACACACACACACACACACATATATATATATATATAATCTTTTATGTACATGAACTTAAATATATACGAACGCATATCAACATTCCAGTTGCCCAAGAAATGGTAGCATAAAAGTAAGAATTGTGTACTTCGAATGTTACGTCAAAGTATTATTAGAACTTTTGATGTAAAGAGCTCATGATTTGTGGTTTAACATTGTTGAAACTTCGCCATCAAGATGTGTACGCCATATTGTCTGCCATCACAAAGCTATGGGAGAAAAATACATTAAATGATATTTCTTTTCCAGAGTTTGTGTATATTATTAGTCTCTCTAATTATATAGCTCGGTACCTATACGTAATTATAGTAGACTAAAGAATAGGTAAGTAGTTTTAACTATAAATGGATAAAATACGCTTTCCTTATATATATATATATATATATATATATATATATATATCAGTCATCTACATACAAGCCTGTCTTGGTGTATCACAGCTCATCAATGTGGCTAGACATATCCACTTGCTTCTGGCCGGGACCGAAACTCGACCGATTTGGTGTCGGAGTTGCAACTCCCTAAGCCATAGTCGCATAAAATCCGTGAAGGGAAATTTTAGCGTGTTATATAAATATATATATATGTGGCTTCTCATCACTTATTGTGATTAAGATATCCATTAAGAAAGAATCTTCCATCGGTTTTATAACTTTTATTACAGTCTGTTGTTACAATTGTACTATTTTATTATTAATTAATCTCTTATTGTGCCTAATAAGATCAATGTTAAGAACGAATCACCTATTCATGACAAAGGTAATGTTTGTTCAACATTATTATGAGTTTCTCTTGGTGTAGAATAAGTCGTTTAGTGTCAAGTGAAAATTATTAAGGAACTTAGTGAAATTATGGATTATATTCGGAGTACTTTCGACTATTGCTGTTTAATTTTTCAAGAAAGAAGATAAAAAAACAGTAAGATAATGTGCGTAAATATTTCGTTTTTAACAATCCAAAGTTTTAAAGGAATTCGTTTGCTTTCTTTTTCCTTTCATTAAAACATAGATAAAAGAATCGATATGAGCAAAACAAATCAACATGAGCAAAATGTATGTTTGCAGAGAACATTTTGCTGAGCGGGTCTTCGTTACAGTTTAATAATCTTGCATGATAAACGGGGCCAAATCGCTGAAACCCTCGGTCACGATGACAAGCACATAATGCGCTAGCACATAAACGAGTAGTTCCATCTACCCAGTTTCCCTCACAAGACTTAGATCAAATAGTGATATGGTTTTGACGCATGCTGGCACCAACTCTTCAGGTCGAGTTACCTTCCTAAAAAATCCACCATGGTAGAAATACGAAGCCGCGTCTCAGGATTTCAAATGGAACGTTCTAACTACTTTATCACGTGCTCAGACAAACAGATAGATAGATACGAATGGGATTAGATAGATAGATACGAATGGGATTAGATAGATAGATAGATAGATAGATAGATAGATAGATAGATAGATAGATAGATATGAAGAGACTGGGATAGATAGATAGATAGATATGAAGAGACTGGGATAGATAGATAGATAGATAGATAGATAGATAGATAGATAGATAGATAGATAGATAGATAATTTTAGAAATCAATAAGTCACTAGAACTTCTTGTTATTGACTAGATAGATTGAGATGAACAGACTGTGATAGATAGATAGATAGATAGATAGATAGATAGATAGATAGATAGGTGATTTTCTAAGCGCCGCTTAGATATGACACAAGGCCGAATGTATGAGGCACCCAGTGAGAATCAAACTATATAACTGGTTCTAATGAGACAAGCTTGTTAACCATTACACCACGCCGAGGTGCCCAGATAGATAGATAGATAGATAGATAGATGTTAAGAGACTGAGATAGATAGATAGATAGATAGATAGATAGATAGATAGATAGATAGATAGATAGATTTTGGTGTTTGAATAGCAAGGGTTTTTTGCTCACAGCTCTTTCCTCAGACTGGCAACTTCAGAAACGATATTTGCCGTGTTAACTGAATTGAAAAATATTTAATTAAAAGCGCTTGAACTTGATTGGCAATTTAATGTTCATAGAAGCAGAACTGTTTCTCTAACGTAAGACTATTGAACTTCATGCAATTTAAGCAAAATAAGCCAGATTTAGTAAATGGTAAAAAAAAAATAAACTCTTCTTTGGTTTATGGGTAAGTTTTGAAGCCTATCACAATGCGTTTAGTAAAATAAAGGAAGGCAATGAAGGTTTTAGGTATTACCTATTTATTAATCATTAATGTTTCGAGATAATAGTCTCATCTTCAGAATGTTAGAAGCTTAAGAAAATATTATTATTAATAATTGATTATTAATAATAATTATTATTATTATTAGTTATTAATAGCTATTATTATTTTATAATTATTTTTATTAATAATTATTATAAATAAATTATTAATAATAATTATTATTTTAGTTAATTATAGATTAATATAAATTAATTAAATATACAAGTTATTTTTCTATGCTAATCTATATATATAAAAGACAGTCTGTGAGTTTGTATGTGACTGCTCCCTATGTACGCCTACATTTTTTAATCTACGCTATTCAAACTTTCTAGGGACACATATCTACCGGGAAGCCAGGTCGACACATATTTTTTGACTTTTAAGTTCAGCAATTTTCCCTTTCGCACTTTTTGGCCAATGGACACGATTGTTTACATTTGCTCCGTAAAATATCGAAGATCTAAGATGGTTGCTGAATTACGTCACAGAAATCAAATCACACGTGTCAAACACGATTAAAATATTTTTTATTAAAAAAAAATGAGCCTTTATATTTAACAAGTATTATTTACTCTTCTCCCCCACTTGAGAGAGATGGGACATACGGTCTTTTTTAACGTGGGGAACCTGAGCGCGTACGCCCAGGTACTGGTCAAATATTACCTATCCACCGCAGTGGATAGATTTAGAACTGGTCTACACTGGTCTACACTGGTCTCATTTTGGTCATTTTCGCTCCCCAGCCAAAAGGCCGAGGCGCAACGGCGAAGTATTATTTACTCTTCTCCCCCACTTGAGAAAGATGTGACACAAACTCTTTTTGAACGTGGGGAACCTGAGCGCGTACGCCCAGGTACTGGTAAAAATATTACCTATCCACCGCAGTGGATAGGTTCAGAACTGGTCTACACTGGTCTACACTGGTCTTATTTTGGTCATTTTCGCTCCCCATCCAAAAGGCCGAGGCGTAACGGTGAAGTGTAAATCCTACGTTTTACATCACAGAAATCAAATCACACGTGTCAAACGCGATTAAAAAAATTTTTTATTAAATAAAAATAAAAAATAAGCCTTTATATTTAATTTTTAATCAGACGTTTCAAAAATTCATTTAGTCAACAAAAAAATGTGAATATTTTCCCCTGTAATTTTGAAACAAAAGAAATATTTTTTATTTTTTAAAAAAAGTTTTTTTTCAAACAAAAACAAAATATGTAAAATAAAAAGTGGCATTCTTCTACTACTAAAATGTTTTGAGTTGCACGGGCAACGCCGGGTTATCATGCTAGTTATACACTAATTCAGCTGATAAACACTAAAAAACAAACTTGATTCACCGTATGGACACTTACTTTTTACTTTAACTGTAATTGGTAAGTAGCCATGCACATAAAAAAAAAAAAATACACACACACAAAAAGCATCCACGGAAATCTTAAGGAAATAATATTCGACCATAAAAGGAACTTAAAATTTGAGAACGTCGTCTCGCTTACATGTCACCGGGACCTTCGTGATCACAATTTTGACTTGGAAAATACCGTTTTAATATAACAAAGAAAACGAATACTAAAATACAAAAACTTCAAAATGGAATAATAAATACCTACTGCGAATGCTTTTAAAAAGAGTTTGCCAATTGTTTGGTTCACAATACTCTCCGGACTTTTGAACATGAGTCGAGGTTTAATCCTTGTTTCTTGTTTAGAGTTGGGTTTCTGGTCCCTTCTAAAATATTTTTCTTCTCTTTTATTTCCGTCTTGATGTTATTATCAACTTGCCTGGGGTGGTGTCTCTTACACTGTAAACCTCTACATCGAGTGGATCTTGATCTTTGTACACGGTGGGCATCAGGATAAAATAATATTTCAGGACTCAACGAGAATCATACTCACTGCAGTTAGATCAAACGCAATACGACTCTAAGAAAAAGTACTCTTTTTAGAGGATGTGCAGTGGATATCGGCTCGGAACGAGAAATCGGGGAGCCGAGTTCGAATTCCAGTTGAATTCATTGCATTCACTTACGCGCAAATATCCTTGGGAAAGGTATTAATTCGTCTATTCCTTCCAGTTATGGGTTAAATAACAGGACAGATTGGGTTCTATAGCCTTGGTCGGCAATTAGTCTACCGCTGTAAAGCAATGGCAGCCTAGTGCGGGATAATCTTCTGTCCAGTCAGTCATGTCTCTTTCGAGACATGACCGCCCAAGCGTGTATCACGTATGGCACTTGACTGACTGACTGAATATAATAGTTGGAATCATGATTAAGACTTCTGCTGGTCATGAATTTGGGGATCGGTTTTCTATTGTTATGAAGTAATAAACTGATCCCCCACTAATTATACTTAATATAATAATGTAATATAATCTATCTCTTCTCCCTCTAGCTATGAGTCAAATAACAGGACAGATTGGGTCCTATAGCCTTGGTCGGCAATTAGTCTACCGCTGAAAGCAATGGCAACCTACTGTGGGATAATCTTCTGCCCAGTCAGTCATGTCTCTTTCGAGATATGATCGCCCAAGCTTGTATCACGTATGGCACTTAACTGACTGAATGACGCTTTTTAGAATGAACTTGCAAACTGATATCACGCTAAAAGTCTTTTTATTCAAATAATGGTAACCTAGGGATCAAAATTTTATTATTTACCATATTTACAATTTTCAAGTTTATTATTAACAATTTTATTATTAACAATTTCCAAACGTGAAGTTTATTTTGAAAAACAAACAAACAGCAATCGTCAGCTTAGAGAGATGCCTCCTTTTTGTACACTTAGTTTCATTTATTCTAGTTGCTTTTCAAAATAATGATTATATTTTTATTACGCATATTTTTCTTCATCACGTTTATTTAAAAATATGTAACGACGACAAACCTGCATGCATCTATTTATTTATTTATTAACTCATGGGACACAACATTTCAGCCATACTGATTAAGTTTTACAAGAACATATTCAAATAGCCATTTTACTTTTTTAGTAGTTTCCAAACATCCGAAATATTTATTCTAAAAACAGTTATAATATACTGTTGCAAATTGTATAAATATATGTTGTATAGATATATATATTTAAACTTATTTAATAATGTTGTTATTATGCATTATGAATGTTTATTATTTTTAACACACATAATATTTAAAATCAAATATGCAAGAGATGTTTTATATACAAGGATTGATATAAAATATGTATAAAAAACTAATACTAAATTTCCTATTATAATCTAATTTTCAAGAAATTAATTTAATTCGTCAAGTGTTCAAAGTACAATCAGTCTGTTAAGTGCCATACGTGATACATGCTTTGGGCGATCATGTCTCGAAAGAGACATGACTGACTGGACAGAGGATTATCTTGGCAATGCTTTCTACGGTAGACTAGTTGTCAGCCAAGGCTATAGAACTCAATCTGCCCTATTATTTGACCCATAACTGGAGGGAAGAGACGGATTAATACCTTTCCCAAGGGTATTTATGCGTAAGTGAATGCAAGGAATTCAACTAGAAGTCGAACTCGGCTCCCCGATTTTGTCTTTCGAGACATAATCGCCCAAGCGTGTATCATGTATGGCACTTAACTGACTGAATATAGAAGATCAAGTATATGAGAAGGCTGCTTTTTCTGGTGTCAGCATTATTTGCATCCAGACTATTTTCCTCATCTTTTTCGTTATTATCACAACGTTTTGCCCGTTGTATCTTCGGTCTTCATCAGATGTTTTTAAATCCGGTTGAGCTTTCAGGGAATTCCAAACTTAAACCTTTATTAAACTTACGGCGAAATATTGCTTTTATTCATATTTTTCTTGTGGCTGAGTTCTTTGTTTTCAGTTTTTCTGTGTTAAACATTTACAATTTTAAATTTTTTTTCGAAAAATAAACTGCTTTTTTTTTAAGCTAAATAATTTTTCTTAGATTTACTTTATTGCCCGTTCGCAATTAACTGGCACAGCCCGTATTTGCAACTTGTTTAGAATATGATAGATGTGCATAGAAAAGTCAATTTCTTCTACAAATAAATCGTTATCTTTATTTTAACTCTCGTCATCCCTTTTGTAATGAGAACAGAGGATCAGATTTAACTCCTAATAAGTTTTATCCTGCTTTAATTGACCATACAAGAACAAAAGGATTTGATGGTGGGATATGGAACTTTCCATTACAGTTGAGATAGGGGTGCTGATTGTAGAGGTCATTTATTACGATACCTTTTCCTAAAAATAAAACAGCTGTTTCAAAGGACATTTAAAAATTGATATTTGTTGGTTTCTTTCAATCTTTAGTTGTACATAGAACCCTAACAGGATTAGCAAATAATCGGTGATCAATACTTAAAACACAGCTATATCTTAAGGTCGCTTAAGATATAGCTGTATTTTAGAGGATCAGTACGTAAGAATTTATATAAGGATTTACATGTCTAACATCGGGTAGGGGAGGTCACTCAACACCGGAAGTCGACATGTAATTATCACTATTCATTGCTATTGAAACTTTTTTTGCTTTGGGGTGGGGTTTTTTTTTTTTTTCATACTTGAACACTTAATTCTAAATTACTGAAAACATTAAAATGTTTTTACTTCCAAAAGTCTATATCAAACATTTTCACACTTACGTTCCTTTAAGCAATTTCCTTGTTTTTATTTTCTTTAAAGTTTCCTACAAGACATTCAAAATACTGGTTACTTACCAAAATAGCATGCACTTAGTTCACACCAGATGACGAGTGTCTTTGAGTTTTGCTGCGATTACGTGTTAAGTAATAATAGACAAATGTTTCTTGAAACCAAACGATCCTGGATAAATTGTTTTTGAATGCGTGTGCGCACGTGTGTATATGGAAGAAAGAAAGAACGAATGTGAAGAGAAAGAAACAAACAAACAAGCAAACAAAGAAGAACTCTAAAACATGAAAAAGTAAAACGGATAGAATTAAAATAATAACGGAAGAAAGAAGAAAGAAACAAGAATTGTAGCCGATTGAAAGGTTAAAAGTAAATAAATAAACCAAAGAAGATGGACGAAAGAAGGAACAACAGGAAATAAAGAAAGAAAAATGAAAGAAAAAAGAAAGAAAAGAAGATTAAAGAAAGAAGAAACAAAAGGAAATAAATAAAGAAAAGAAGATGAAAGAAAGAAAGAAGAAACAAAAGGAAATAAATAAAGAAAAGAAAATGAAGGAAAGAAGAAACAAAAAGAAAGAAAGAAAGAAAGAAGATGAAAGAAGAAACAAAAGGAAATAAAGAAAGAAAAGAAAATGAAAGATAAAAGAAATAAATAAAGAAAAGAAAAGTAAAGAAAAAGAAACAAAAGGAAAGAAAGAAAGAAAAGAAAGAAAGAAGAAACAAAAGGAAATAAAGAAAGAAATGAAAATGAAAGAAAAACGAAATAATGAAAGAAAAGAAAATTAAAGAAAGAAGAAACAAAAGGAAATAAAGAAAGAAAAGAAGATGAAAGAAAGAAAGAAAGAAACAAACAAACAAGCAAACAAAAGGAAATAAAGAAAGAAAGAAAGAAAGAAAAGAAAATTAAAGAAAGAAGAAACAAAAGGAAATAAAGAAAGAAATGAAAAACTATGGGAGATCGAAAGGGTAAACGTAAAGAAAGAAACAATGAATGAATGAATGAATGAATGAATGAATATCGAAAGAGTAAACAACCAATAAACAGCAATTATAGATGATTGCGTAGATAAACGGAAAAAAAGAAACAAACAAACACGAATTATAGATATTTGAAAGCATAAACAGAAATAAAGAATAAAAGCAAGAATGAAAGGAACAACAATTGTAAAATATCGAAAGGATAAACGGAAGGAAATCAATCAACCAAGCAACAAACTAGCAAGAATTATAGAAAATTGAAAGATTAAAAGAAAGAAAGAAAGAAAGAAAGAATGTCTGATGTAACTTATTTAGTCTTAACTCTATCTCATATCCTGGGGTTCCCTGTACCTACTTAAGTATACAGGTCCACTTGGAACGATATGAGAAATAGAAGTTCCTTTCTAAATCGATAACAAATCAATATTTTTTATTTAACTATCGTGACGAGTAAGGTCAAATGAATGCTCATCTACAAATTTTTTCCCCTATTTTGTACGAATAGACATGTCTATTTAAATATCGCGGTTTTGGGAATTAATGTTTTAGGAAGGCGCCCTAAGTTTATTGATTATAATGCAGATTTGGGATAGGCAATTTCTACGTTGTGGTGCAGTAGATATCGGCTCGGAACGAGAAATCGGAGAGCCGAGTTCGAATTCCAGTTGCATTCACTTACGCACAAATACCCTTGGAAAATGTATTAATCCGTCTCTTTCCTCCAGTTATGGGTTAAATATCAGGACAGATTCGGTTCTATATCCTTGGCTGGCCGGCAACCAATCCAATCTACCACAGAAAGCAATGGCAACCTACTGAGGGATAATCTTCTGCCCAGTCAATCGTGTCTCGAAAGAGACATGATCGCCCAAGCGTGTTTCATGTATGGCACTTAACTGACTGAATTTCCCTCACAGCGGTTTCAGATAAAGTCTCAACGTCAAGAACATGGGTCGACAACCTACGGCACGCGTGCCATACGTGGCACGCCAAGCAATTTCTCATTCACAATTTGTTGAGCTAAGAAAATCACTGAAAAACAAAAATTTAGAGAAGTCTGCTGTTATTCTCAACTGATAGGCATCCTTCCCGAATTCTTTGATCTGTTTGAAGAAAATTGCTTTTGCTCTCCTTTCGATTTTTGGTTCAACTTATTCCTGTGAGAAAAATATTTCTCACATGAAAGTAATGTTAAATTCACAACGAAGTTACCTAACACCTGAACATTTAGAAATAAATATTAATAAGAAAAACTTTTTAAAAATATTTTAAAAACATTTGATTTCTATTAATGTGGTTATTATATTATTTTATAAATTACTATATAAAATAAATTGTTTAAAAGGTATATTGATCTTGACTTATATAAATATACGTATGCTATTGGCAAATTGAATGTTTTTTTTAACCCTAAGTCGGCACACAGTTAGAAAAGGTTGCCGAGCCTTGGTCTAGAATATCTAGTGATACATTTCATGAATTTCTTCTCTAATTGAAAATGTTTTGGACTTATTTTCGCAGTGGAGGCTAGTATTTGTGCTAAAGTCGGTCCTAATAGGTTCGACGTACAAAACGTTAGGAACTTGATATAATATGTATTACGCAGTGTGATCTTGCCAGGTCGCTGACCACTTTCGTATTCGACTAACTGTCGACTACTATCGTTTAACATCGCTGACTACTTTCGTATTCGACTAACTGTCGACTACTATCGTATAACATCGACTGACCCTCATTCCTCTTACTACTCCTACTTGGGAGAGTCTATTCACTATAGAATAGGTGTGTTTCACCATAACAGAAAAAGAATTAATCGCTGTAATATGCTTTGACGAAGGAAACTTTCTCTAAGGAAAACCAGATTGAAGTGTCTGAAGGAAATATTTTTCATATCAAAACCTACGGAAATTTACTTAAAGATTATCTACATTTGTCTATATTTCTGAGATCAGATATTGTAACCATTTTACACAGTGAGGAAAAAAAAACTGGAAATATTGAAATATTGAGTAAAAGGATAGAAGGTGAATAGGATTCAAGGAGATAAAACATAGCAACTGAATTGCATTTAAATTTTGGAGTTTGTAGTTACTAGTAAAGCAAGTAGACTGGAGTGAGTTCCAAGGGTGGGAAGTGCGAGAAAAGAAACTATTTGAGTAGCAGTGGTGGTTATCTTTAACTATTTCTCATCGGTTAAATGGTGGTTTCTGGATGCCCGCTTAAATTTACGTAGTCGGTGCACCAGGTAAAAGTTAGTTCGAGTAGCTACCATGAAAATGTTTTTAGAAATGACAGAAAGAAGCAACGTGACCACGGTGAAAAAGTGACTGAAGTCGAGATGTCAAGTCAGGAACCGATAACATTGCAGATCCTTCTTTGGGTTTTGACGAGAACTTCGAGATGAATAACAAAAGCACCCGACCAGATATCGCAACAGTATTAAATGCAGTGACGAATGGTAGATCTATAAATGTACAAAATGGGTTCTGACGGGAAAAAACTTTCTGGCCTGAGACAGTGACCCAACCTTCCTGGCAGTAGATGCAGATTCGATGTAGTCGTTCCACTTAAGGACGGTTGGAAAAGAAGAGGCCAAGAAGGCGCATTTTGTTTCTCTCAAGGAGATTTGCATCAGATACTAAAGGGAAATAACTGAAACTGAAATATCTAGAAAAGGCACGACACATGGAACTAGAACAATCTATCCCGATTGACGAAATAAAGGGTTCGGTTTGAAATTTCAATGTATATCACCTGAAGAAAACCGGAATGTATAACGGCGAAACGTTCTGAAAATGACAATTAAGATGAAGACAACAGTCTGAACAATGTAAATGGTGTAAAAAAAAAAAAGGTATCTAGTATACGTTTTCTGCTAACATGGGATGTGGAAAGATTTTATTGAATCAGTTAAGTGCCGTACGTGATACACGCTTTGGGCAATCATGTCTTAAAAGAGACATGACTGACTGGACAGAAGATTATCCCGCAGTAGGTTGCCATTACTTTTTGCGGTAGACTAGTTGCCAGCCAAGGCTATAGAACCCAATGTGTATTGTTATTTAACACATAACTGGAGGGAAGAGACGGATTAATACCTTTCCCAAGTGTATTTGCGCGTAAATGAATGCAGATAATTCAATTTGAATTCGAACTCGGCTCCCCGATTTCTCATTCCGAGCCGATATCTACTGCACCACAACGCACATCTATTCTTAATAAAATCCAAACAATTCATCTAGTCTTAATAAAATCCAAAGAATCTTCAATACTATTGGCCCTTAACCGGCACCTCAGTTTCAGTTACTTTTCTAGGTATTATCATTTTACAGTTGAAATGACTCGATGTAATCATAAGTTCTATGTTAATAGTTTCTTCTCTTGCACTTCCAGTGTCATAGTCTTCTTACTTTCCAGCCAATATTGATTTTAAAAACTCAAATGCAATATCAGTCGTTTTCTTTTGTCTTCTTAATTAATGATCTTTGATTTTTCTTTCTATTTAATAATGTTTTCTTTTTGTTCTATACTAACAGTTTCTTCACTCGCTTGTGAAACTCTTTTCCGGCTTCTAGCTATCCAGACAAATTTGATTTTCAAAAATTTAAATGCAAAGTCAATTATTCTCTTCTGTTGTCTTCATTCCTGTTCTTTCTTGTTCTCTCTCCTTAATTATGTTTTCTTCTGCTCATTTTATTATAAATCTTATGGTAAGAGTTTCTTCCCTTGCTTGTGGAACTCTCTCCCGGCTTCATGCTTTCCCCTCAATTTTGATCTCCAAAAATTTAAATGCAATATCAATCGTTATCTTTTCTCTTCTTAAATCCTGTTCTTTTATTGTTCTTAATATGTTTCCCTTATTCTTTCGCACTCAGTAAACCCCTTTTCCTTTTAATTTATAAGTGTAATTACTTTGCTTGAGGTTAAATAATTCAAGAAATAAAAAAGTCTGCCATTTGCATAAAACACTGTCGCAGTATATATATAAAAGGCAATCTGTGAGTCTGTGTGTGACGGTAATCTATGCACGCCTACATTTTTTAAGCTACGCCATTCAAACTTCTAGGGACACATATCTACAGGGAAGCCAGGTCGACACATATTTTTTGACTTTTAAGTTCAGCAATTTTCCCTTTCGCACTTTTTGGCCAATGGAAACCGATTGTTTACATTTGCTCCGTAAAACATTTAAGATGGTTGCTAGATTACGTCACAGAAATCAAATCACATGTGTCAAACGCAACTAAAAAAAAAAAAACATGAGCCTTTATATTTAATTTTTATTCCGACATTTTAAAAATTCATTTGGTCAACAAAAAATGTAAATATTTTCCCCGTAATTTTGAAACAAAAAAAATATTTTTTAAAAAAGCGTATTTTTCAAACAAAAACAAAATATGTAAAAAAAAAGTACCAATGGTTAATTTAATTATTTAAGTCTTTTTTTTTTCAGATTTAATATTTCATACATCAGAAAATAAAATTTTAAAAAAATGAAACTTTTTTTCACTTAATATTTCATGCAGGAAATCAACTGTCTGTAATTCGTATGGCATTTAATTTTAGAGAAAAAAGTTACATTTTAATTTTAATTTTAGAGGAAAAAGTTACATTTTAACTTTTTCCTCTAAAATTAAATGTCTACATTTTTAAAAATTCTTCGAAAATTTCTTAAATTCATTTAGTCAACAAAAACATAAATATTTTCCCCCGTAATTTTGAAACGAAAACAAACGCAATATTGTTTGCAATGCCACACAAAACATAAACTCACGTTAACGCAAAACAAAAGAACAGATTTTTAATGGAATTTTTTAACAATTTTTAAGCAACAATTTTTTATATACTTATTTTTTTTATATATATAAATGAGTTTTAAAGTGAGGCGGCGACTACAAGCGCTCGGAAATCGCAACACGCTGCATTAATCATCTAATTAAAAATATTATGAGTTGCACGGGCAACACCGGGCTATGATGTTAATACATCTTAAAATCGGTTAAATGTCAGCATTTACTTAAGTTAGTATAACATACGGTCATAATCGTGAGTATTGAGTGAGATAGCGTAAGATAGAATGTTCATTTTTAAACCCGACTGACTGCAGCGGGCGCTACTTTTATATATATATATATATATATATATATATATATATATATATATATATATATATATCTTTTAATATAATTTTTGGGGGCCGGGTCACTTCAGGCTTTTAAAATGTAGCCTTAATGAATGGTTGTCTTTTAACTCTCAAAACTTGTCCTTCCGTCCATTTATACAAGACTAGCAGTATAGCCCGGCGTTGCTCGGGTGTAATGAAAAATTTAAAACTAATCCATGGTCCTGGAGCTCAGACTCAGCCTAAAGAATATTTATGTGAAGTTTGGTGAGAATCGGATGAAAATTGTGGATTTGTATAAAGGACATACAGACAGATAAACAGACACACACACAAACATCTTGCCTTTTATATATATATATATATATATATATATATATATATATATATATATATATTATCGATTTTCTGCGCTATTGTAAGAACTGCAACCTTGAAATTTCTTATGTCTTTGTCTATGAGTGTATCAAATTTGTTTAAAATCGAACCACTCCTTCTATAACCCTGTTTTTTCGATTATCGATTTTCGATATTTATCGGGGGTATCTCGACACAAAACCTAGCTAAGAACACTCGCAGATGCTTATAGTACAACTGTGTAAATTTTCAAGAAATGGGTTCAGCCGTTTCGGAGTCTATACAGACGCACACACACACAGACAAAGTTCCATTTATAAATAAGTTTAGATCATTAGGTACATTTTACCACTCTCTCATTTAGTATGAACTGTGGGTGTCAATTACTCCAAATCAATTTCCTCAATATGTATCCTTGAAATTTCAACTATCTCGTTCTAATTTTAAATACAAGATTCACTTTTTTCTTCCATTTTCAGAAAATGTTTTCCTTCTATTCAAATTCTTCCGCCCATGGAATTCTCGGCATTATTCTGAAGCAACACAACTATGTTTCTTCATTGTTTCTCTTCATCTGTGAGGAAATTGTCTAGAATTCACTATACAAGAAAGTGGAACTTCTAAAAGTTCAGCTATCTTGAATTTCTTGCATTTCTTCCAACGAAATTGTAATTTTCTTAAGCGATTTGACTTCACACTCATTTTGTTCTTGCATCTCGTATATCTATGAATGCAACTATAAAAGTTACTTAATTTGCGTTGTGTTTCACAATGTATTCTTGGGTTCGGATTCCATGACTGAAGCTCCATTTTTAATAATCTGCCTGAATTTCCGAGATAAACAAATTGTTGCTATTTACGATTTCGGATTAATATCGATATCTAACTTCAGATAGTCAGACAGGAATTTTGCAATCGGTCTGATCCTGAACATGAATGGATGAAGAATAAAGACAACAAATATAATGAGACCCGTTCAAAATGACCTTTCAATAAATTGTTTATGTGTTATGTAGCATGCGCCCATAAAGATGGGCGCATGCTACATAACACTTAATAATAACATTTAATTGGAGTAGATAGTCTAAACTATCGCCCGGTTCACACACCAACCACGTCTATTGAACGGGTGAAGAGGCTCATCCCTTGTTCCCTGTTTAGGATGTGGTTTCCGGCTTTCTCTTTTCCAATCTTTTACTCTTTTCCATTCTTTTCCTCGTTTTATTTTGTTCAATTGGTGTAGATAGACTAAACTATCGCCCGGTTCACACTCCACCCATGTATATTGAACAGGTGAAGAGGCTCACACCTTGTCCCTTGTTTAGGATGTGGTTTCCGGCTTTCTCTCTTTTAATCTTTTCACTCTTACGTAGCCCCCTGCACATCAGTGGCGTTACCGCCTTGCTCGGGGTGATATGATTAAAAAAAAGATGTGGTGAACTACTGCAAAAAATAAAAGCTTTCGGTAACTTATTCAAGTTTCTTATCTTATCTGCAATAAATGAATATCTTAGCAGCTCGTAATGATGTTAAGTATACTAATATAAACTAACGTAATTGTGAGTTTGACCCTGACTGGGTGCCTAAATATTTGTGAAAAATTAAGCTAGCAAGAATTACAATAAACGAAAATCTAACGTTAACTTTTTTTTTATTTTTACAGGTAAGAATTTCCAAGACTGACGATACTTGATCAGAGGTTGGTGAAATTATTTTCTTTAATCAAAATTCTGTGTTCAATTCAGACACTCTTCTAAATGTAAAAAAATTCAAAACTTGATGAGACGGGTAAACTGTCGCCATTTATATCTTGAATTTTGTGCATCCATGTTGCTTGTTTTTTGTTGGTTGCCCAAATGTTGTGAGTAAAATTAAGTTGACGGAACAGTTCGTAAGTTCTTGATGTTTATGCTTGTGCTTGCACGAAGTCACAAGTCATCGGGACTAAGGACATCAAGACAGATTATGTGTTCTTTCCCATGAACTGCTACTAAGGTCTGCTTAGTTGACGTATAAAACCATATAGCGGTTGAAGAGGCGTATCCTGACAGGTGGATGTACTCAGTTAAATATATATATATATATATATATATATAGTACTGTGCAAAAGTATTAGGAGAAGAACTATTTTATCTTTTATGAGGTATCAAAATAAAGTTTAAAATCACCCATGTCCTAACACTTTTGTAAACTACCGGTAGTGTACAAAAGTATTAGGACAGGGGTGATTTTCCTAAAAACCTCACTGAAATTCAAATATTCAAATAGAGGGTGAAAAATCAAGTAAATTGCTAATAAATATTGATTATTTAAACTAGACTATTTAAACTAAAAGAAATGTATTAAAAAGAGATTAAATTTAATTTTTCCTATTTTCTATCAAACAAGTTATTTTGAAACTACTCTATTGAACATCTATGAGATATTTTGGATAAAAAAATTGATACATCTAAAGTTTCTTTACAAGACACACTTGGGAACAAATACAAGCTGCTTGGCTGGAGATACCATTAGATACTTTGAAGAACCTTGTGATGTCAATGCCTGACAGAATGAAGGCTGTGCTCAATGCAAAAGGCTTTTATACTAAATATTAAATTTATTTTGTAACAAGTATTTTTTCTTTTTAACGCATTTGTTGAGTAAATTAAATAAAATTACTTTAATTCAATTGTTTATTTTCTGTTAATATGCCTCATAAAAGATAAAATAGTTCTTGTCCGAATACTTTTGCACAGTACTGTATATATATATATATATATATATATATATATATAGTATTATTATTAGTAGCAGTAGTAGTAGTACGAGTAAAATACTAATTGATATTACTTTCAGCATCCCTACTCTGAAGTTTAGTAGACGGATTCTTCAGGAACCACTCCGTCCAATATTCAAGGAGTATCAAAACTTGACTATTTATAAGTCTCGTTGTGACGTCTGTCAGAAATGCTATAGACTGACGCGAGTGGTTTTAAAACTCATTTGGAGTTTTTTTTTTTATTTAAGCGTTTACACTAGTTAATTTTGGGCGCCGGGGTGTATTATTTACTCCACAACATCATCCATTTTGTGATTTCTTTTAATTTGTAAATAATTTATTTTATTAACCCCGTTCTCTCTCTGATGAGTTCGCCAACATAATGAAGTTCGTATATCCTCTAAATTTTCATATGTTTACTTTTTCTGGAAATCGTACTTGCACGTTCAACGAATTCTTAGGGGTGTTGGTACATCAAAAGTGTTATACAGTACTTGCATAGATCTTTTTTTTC